>CAXKWD010000004.1:110618994-110665188 GCA_964059195.1 Ectobius pallidus | reverse complement strand
TTTATGAATTTTATAAGGAACTTTTGTTGGCTCTTGGTCTTCATCGATTCAGAGGTTAAATAGTAGACCTATCTGTCCATGTAGATGCACGAAGTTTAGATTCACAGTTTGATAGGTTCACTCCACTCGACCTGACATGCTATAAATTAAAAATCACGTGCTTGATGCCAGAAAAACACACAGTCACAATTAATTTATATTTAACAAGAATCTCATATCACTTTTAATGTCTTTCTAGTTAATTTGTGGGCCTCTCGAATTCACTAATACTTCATGATGTTCTGACGATATCCTGACAATATTAGATCGTCGAATTCTTCTAAACGCATAATAATTAAATGAATGGACTCACTTAAAAGCAGTCGGCAAGCCCTCATAAATTGCTTACATTAATATTAACAATGAATAACACATTGTTGTGCGTCCATCTTGTCCGTAAATGCGAGACGAAAACTCGCACAATATTTGTTTCAAGTGGACACGGTTCTGAGAGTAATGTCGCGAGTTTTACTCTCAGGTACTCTCAGGATTGGACTAGCGCTCTGTAGTGGACACACCACCTGAGATTACTCTCGAGAGTTTCTTGCACTCTCAGCTCTCATGTGGGCACGAGCCTTTAGTATATATGATATTTTTAATAGAGTTCTTTAGCTATAACTTACTATTATATATTTCAGATTGTGGAGACTGATTCATTTGTCAGCGAAGGTAAAAATTTACAAGAAGTAGCAAGGAGCAGTGGAGTTCAAACACGTGGTCAGTGCAGTAAGTAATCAGTTGTTTTCATTATTTAAATCTTATTAAAAACATGTTTTGAACTAGTTTCAGCCACCATTGTGATCGTCCTCAGCAATAGACCTATGCTAATGGCAAGGTTGCTCCCTTCCTTAAGCTGATCTTTTATGCTGGATGCTTTTTGGTATTATTACCTCACTCATAACGTTGACGGGCGGCTCGCTTTGTTCTCATATTACAATGCTTGTTGTTTCTGTAAAAGGTTTCCTCAAAAGAAACCGCTGACTGAATTCGTGTTGCCGATTCTCTCATTGCTCAATGTTTGTTAGATCAAGAGTCTATAAGTTATATGGTTTAAATTTGCCTCTGTGTTAATTGGCACGACCGCCAGTAATTGCCACCTAGTTTCATCATTTCCTGGCTGTGCAGGCACCTGCTTGTGCGTTGCCACGCCAGTTCAGTTGAGATACAGGTGCAGCAGTGTACAGTCACGCGTCACAATTGCTTCTAAGTTCGGGACAATTTTCGCTCTGTATACTTAGTGCTCATCTTCAATTCCACACCTATTTGCTCCTGTAGTTGAAGGCAGCTTGCGTGTGAAGTTCTGGGAATCAGATTGTATTTTTAGTACAAATTACAATCATTCCATTGTGTTGTCGCCTAGCCACCACGTGCAGTTAAACAAAGAACTGGTGTTAGCGCTTATATAATCCTACTTGGCGGGAGTGTTGTATTACTCCTAGAAATAGTAACTGTATTTAACTACATCTATCATATTCTTGTTAAGTGTTTATACAAATTTTCATTATTCAGAGTTCAGGCTTCCTGAAAATATATTATTGCAAAACCCTCAAACTTAAATCTCTGTTCCAGCTGACCTACAGTCCTAGCTTCCTTTTGTTTTAGTCTTAAGTGGTGTAAAAACACCTGGTCCTCCGAAAACCTATCATTTTGTACCCAGTTACCAATCATTTGCTCCTCACGGACCGGATCTTACTCCATTAACTATCATTTGGTTCCTCCGGGCAGGGTTTGATTTTTTGCAATAATTTCTGAACATTGAACATTGTGAATCGTGTGTGAACGTTCGTGTACTTCGTGGTTGTTCGTGTCGCTTCGTGGCGCGCTCGGCTGTTGACCTTCAAGCTCCATACAAGTGCTCCAGACAGCTGTGCTGGGTTACGCGCGCGTGTTTCATGGCCGCCTCCCTACCCACAGCTCACTACGAGAAACCACCTTCAGCGAGAAGACAGCCACCTCCAACAGTTTGCAGCTGACTGCCTAATCACTTTTCTTCTGTCAATGTAAAGTTAATTATTTCGTCTCAACATGGAGGAAGAAATTAAGGCTTTAGTTAGACGTCGTGGTATATGTAAAAGGAAGTTTACACTGACACAGAACTTTCTCAATGACATACCTGAAGATGTTAGTGTATTTGTGATCAAAGCACATTATGAAAAGTTATTGAATGAAATTGACAAGTTTGAAGCTGTGCAAACGCAGATTGAATCTTTGGTGGAAATTGATACAGAACTTGATAGTCACATACAATATGCAGACGAGGTATCAACGCTGTATATTAATCTAAAAGCAAGGTTAAGTGAGTTAATGCATGCTCGTGAGCCCTCTTCAGTTAGTGTCAATTCAAACAACAGTGACACGCGGCAAACAGTGAACTCCAGTGCTTCGCAGGCAAGCAATATGATAAAATTGCCAACGATTCAGCTTCCAGTGTTTACAGGCGATGTAACTAAATTTAAGCATTTTTTTGACACCTTCTCAAGTTTAATTGTAAACAATAGTGGTTTATCACCCATTCAAAAATTCCATTATTTAGTTGCTTCTATAAAGGGCGAAGCACATATGTTATTGGAAAATTTGCCAATGACAGGTGATAACTTCCAAGTTGCCTGGGATATGCTTTGTGCAAGATACAACAACAAACGGTTGATTGGTATAGCCCACATCAAGCATCTTCTGTCCCTACCTGTAGCACGACAAGAAACAGTTGCAGACTTCAGAAGTTTATTGAATCAATTCCAAAACAACTTGCATGCTATTGAAGCGTTAGAATTAGAAATGCCACTTCATGAAGTCATTCTAATGCAATTGTTATTGGAGCACCTTCCAGAAAGCGTGCAACGTGAATGGGAATCCAGAATCGATTCTCAAACCTTTACTTCATTAAGTGAACTTGTGTTATTTCTAGAAGCGAAGTCTCATTCTCTAGAGGTGCTGTCGAATAATTCCTGCAACAGGTCCAGCCCATCAAAACCTAGAAATGAACGTCGTGAACCTAGGATTCAGCATAATGACAGTCGTCAGTCATATGTGTCGACAACTGAACAGTTATGCCCTCAGTGTCAAAGCGGCCATAACCTGTCTAAATGTAAACGGTTCCGTCAGCTGAGTGTTGAACAGCGATGGAAGGTTGTGAAAAGCAAGAATTTGTGTTTCAACTGCTTCTCTAATACACATCGAGCGAATCAGTGCAATGTATCTTCATTTTGCAACTGTGGTAAACTGCATAGCAAGATGTTGCACAACAGTGATCACATGAGAACAGTTTCTCACTCCAGTGAAGGCAGTGATACAGTGAATAACAACAGGGCTGAGGCGCCTGCGAGTTATTGCTCAGTGAAAATAAAGCCAGTGCTTCACGTCTTACTTGCGACTGCAAGGGTCGAAGTGCAAGACAAGCATGGTAACTATATACAGTGTAAGGCCCTTCTAGACTCTGCCAGTCAGGCCAGTTTCGTGTCTGCGGATCTAGCGAGGCGTCTGCAACTTCCCACAATGACAGCTGATACGCCTGTCAAAGGTATAAATGGTACCTCATCGAATGCCAGTCATAGTGTGAACATTAATGTGAGATCCATGGTTTACAACTATCGGAGGAATCTAGATTGCCTAATCCTTCCTCGCATAACAGGGAAGCTACGTGCAGTCCGAATTGATCCATCCTCATGGAACATTCCCTCGGACATTCCATTAGCCGATCCTAAATTTAATATCCCTTCTGAAATTGATTTGCTTATTGGAGGAGCATTATTCTTCGAGCTTTTTCATGGAAAGACCTTAACCAATCCTGGGTTTCCTACACTGATTAGTACAGAACTAGGATGGATATTGTCTGGAACCATTCCTAAATCCTCTGTTAAAGGCAATCTGGATGCGGGTTCCCAGCACAACTTCTTCATTTCTACGGACAATGTGGACAAGCAGCTGCGACAGTTTTGGGACCTCGAAGACTTTCCACAACACATGTTAATAGAAGAAGAGAAACGATGCGAACAGCATTATGTAGAGAATACCACTCGCAATGATGATGGTAGTTTTGCAGTACGTCTGCCAATGAAACAGGATAAAACTTCATTGGGTGAGTCCAGACAACAATCAGTTAAACAGCCTCAGCAACTTGAGCTGCAGGACATGGGTGAGCAGCGTGACACAGTCTGCCTAGTCACACATGCTGCAGAAGACTTTATGCTACGCTTTTCCAAGCTGACACGTCTACAAAGAGTTACTTTGTATATGCTACGCTTCATAAACAACTGTAGAAGCCAAGCTAAACGTCACGGCCCTCTCACAGTTGAGGAAGTACAACAAGCTTTGTTGCTTTGCATAAGAATAGCTCAGCAAGCAGCCTATTCTCATGAACTGTCCGATCTTCAGAGTAAGATGCAAGTGAATACCAAGAGTTCTCTCCATTCCTTGGTGCCTTTTGTGGACAAGGATGGCCTACTGCGAGTGGGTGGACGTTTGGAGAAAGCTGAGTTACCACATGATGCACGACATCAGCTTATCCTCCCTCCAGGTCACCACCTCACTAAGTTGATAATTGAATCCGAGCATCTGCAACTGCTTCATGCATCACATCAGCTGCTTATATCTTCTCTGCGAGAACGATATTGGATTCCTAGTGTACGTAGAATTGTGAAGTCTACGCTACACAGATGTTTAACTTGTTTCAAGTTGAAAGCCAAAGGTGCTCACCAGCTGATGGGCAGCCTACCTAGCTACAGGGTGACCCCTGCTAGAACATTTCTACGTTCTGCGGTTGACTACGCCGGACCGTTCTTCATAAGATACGGCTCCCCCCGCAGCAAAACTCAGGTCAAAGCATACATTGCTATCTTCGTATGCTTGGCTACGAAAGCAGTTCACATCGAGCTGGTTTCAGACCTTACTTCTGATGCCTTCATCGCCGCCCTGCGCAGATTCACATCTCGTAGAGGACTTTGCAAGGAAATATTTAGTGATAATGGGACGAACTTTGTTGGTGCTAACAACAAGCTGCGTGAACTGCGTCTCTTGCTTCAGTCCAGCACCCATCAACAAGTTCTCCAAGACTACGCATCATCTAATGAATTCACATGGCATTTCATCCCTGCGAGCTCCCCACATTTTGGAGGACTCCACGAGGCTGCTGTCAAGTCCATGAAATTTCATTTATGTAGAGTGATGGGTAGCCAAGTGTTTACCTATGAGCAGCTTTCTACAGTTCTCACCCAGATTGAGGCCCGTCTAAACTCTCGACCTCTCCTACGCCTAAGTGATGATTCTAGCGACTCATCCTATCTATCTCCTGGACACTTTCTCATTGGTCAAAAACTCACAGCCCTTCCTTCTCCTCCTAAGGCAGAGAATGTCTCTCATGTTGCTAAATGGCACCAGCTACAAACCTACATACATCACATATGGCAGCGTTGGTCAGCTGACTACCTACATTCCCTGCAGCAGAGGCAGAAGTGGTCTGCGTCCAGCGAAAACATTCAGATTGGTACTCTTGTCCTCCTGAAAGAAGATAATTCTCCACCGCTCCAGTGGAAGCTGGGAATCATCTCATCAGTGCATCCTGGTGACGACGGTTTAGTGCGTGTTGTGACAGTGCGTACGTCCAGTGGTGAATACAAGCGACCTATTGTAAAAGTGTGTCCCTTGCCTAATCAGTAAAGTGCAAATCTATTAGTAAAGTGTTATCTTGATCTATCAGCAAAGTGTTATGTAAAATCTGTCGATTTTAGGCGGGAGTTATGTTAGATCAAGAGTCTATAAGTTATATGGTTTAAATTTGCCTCTGTGTTAATTGGCGCGACCGCCAGTAATTGCCGCCTAGTTTCATCATTTCCTGGCTGTGCAGGCACCTGCTTGTGCGTTGCCACGCCAGTTCAGTTGAGATACAGATGCAGCAGTGTACAGTCACGCGTCACAATTGCTTCTAAGTTCGGGACAATTTTCGCTCTGTATACTTAGTGCTCATCTTCAATTCCACACCTATTTGCTCCTGTGCAGTTAAAGAAAGAACTGGTGTTAGCGCTTATATAATCCTACTTGGCGGGAGTGTTGTATTACTCCTAGAAATAGTAACTGTATTTAACCACATCTATCATATTCTTGTTAAGTGTTTATACAAATTTTCATTATTCAGAGTTCAGGCTCCCTGAAATATATATTATTGCAAAACCCTCAAACTTAAATCTCTGTTCCAGCTGACCTACAGTCCTAGCTTCCTTTTGTTTTAGTCTTAAGTGGTGTAAAAACACCTGGTCCTCCGAAAACCTATCATTTTGTACCCAGTTACCAATCAATGTCATTGCCACGTAAGTGTTTTGCTGCATCTACATCTTCCCGCTCTGTTTACTAACACTGTGCAGTATGACAACTACTCCAAGCGGCGGCGACTTCTTTGATGTAACTGTCAACGAATTGAGTGCGGCGATAATACCTGTGGATGTACCTTCTGATCAAAACTGTCTTTTATTGGTATATCAACATTCATTACTGTAAGTTTTTTTATCTATAGTTTTTTCCCAAATTGTTAATCTTTCTACTGGTTTTAGTGGCCTGACTTCTTGTTCTATTTCATGCCCTTCAACCCAAAAATGTATTGCTATTGCAAATTTATCTGTTTATCTTAATGTTTCTGAAATGTTCTTTGAATCAAGTTTCGGTGTTTCTTTTTGTCTGCCCTATGTAATTTTTTCACTACTCATACAATTTATTTGGCAGATGCCTGATTGTTTATTGCTAGGTTCTCTCTCTTTCAGAAACATTAAATTCAAACAAACAGATAAATCTGCAATAGCAACACATTTTTTAGTGGAACAGCATGAAATAGAACAAGAAGTGGAAGCTACTAAAACCAATAGAAAGGTCACATTTCGGGAAATCTATTCATTGGAAAAAACAAACCTATATTAATGAATTTTGATGTAGTAGTAGAAGACAGTTTTATCAGAAGGTACATCCAGCCACCGCCAGAGGGACCAAAAAGCATCCAGCAACTGAGATCGGCTGAGGATGATCACAACAGTGGTTGAAACTAGTTGTAAGGTATTTATTCCAAAGTGAAGTTTTGTTTGTGCTATTGTCAATAATAACAACAATCATATTGCCGTTTTGACAGAATCTAAAAACTTATATTTCCTTCTTGTAAAATGGTAGTAAAAGTAAGAGAAAGTTGTCCCAATCTTTGTGTCACATCCCAGAAGATATTTAAACCAAATACGAAATTTTGTTATTATGCAGTCTTTCTTTCATCTATGCTGTTGACAGAAAAAAAAACTGACATTTTCTAGAGATTGCATTTTGGATTCAGGGGTTTTAAAAACAGGAAGCCATTTAAGTTTAAAATGCTTTGCTTGTGCATTCCTTTTCTCAGCACACAATTTTATTTTCTCTAATGTTCATTTGCACAATTCAAACCCTGTTGGAGGCTGATCTGTTGGTGATGTTGAGGGCAAATTACTCATAAAGAGGTTTTGAATCTTGGCCTAACATTAACTTTATGGAAGCTACCTGGGTCACTGGATTAATTGATTAGTTAATCATATTTTCAATTAATTATTGAAAACTCAACATCATATTTCATGGTCAGACTATTTTCTCTATCTTTAGTTCCTTTAGTAGGGGATAAAGAGTGATTATAAATACTTTTCTGAAGACTTTATATTTTTAAGATCAGTTCATTCCCATACCCCTTTCACTGGGTAAGTTAAATTTTAATTTAAAATGTTTGCTGAAAATAAATGTACATGTTTATTTCAGATCTAACGGAGTATCTTACTACACAATCTTCTTCGTCTCCATTACGGATTGGTGAAGGAGAAACATCAAAGCGTCTTTTCCCCTATGGTTATGATTTCAAATGGACTAATAATGCCACAAAACTGTTACTTGAGCTATACGACAAATACAGGGAAAAAGTGGGATGTTTTCCAGTGAAGACAGTCAAAAGAATGTGGCAAATAATTGCCAAAGAGTTAGGTGAAATTTTGCATGTTGATGTAACCGAAAGCCATTGTGAAAATAGGTGGCGTGTGTTGGATAGAAACTATAAGAAATACTTGAATCAAAATGTGTTTGGAAAAAGAAGCAAATTCTTTGAATATGCAGAACAAATGGACAAACTATTTGGGAACAAAAAACTGGTGCAAACTCAGGTTGTACTGACATCAGAGACTGAGCAGGTACCTGATACAAGTACAGAAAATGGTGATGATGAGAAACCAGTGCTGCAAAGCACGAAGAAACCAGTGCCACAAATCATGAAGAAACCAGTGAAACGGATTAAAAGTATTTTAGAAAAAATGAGAGAGGACAGATTGCTTTATCAAGAAAAACGTTTAAGAATTGAAGAACTCAAACTTGAAGAATTTCGAAAAAGAAATGAACTGATAAAGGAGAGGAATGAACTTATAAAGGAAGGGAAGTGTTGCTGCTCATCTGAAGCTCCATGCAGGAACAGCAATAACAAGTAAGGGCACTATGGTTAATTTTTTTTTAGTTAATGTGTTTTCTTGGTTTTAAACCAGAAAAAAGATCAGTTTATGTAAGAAAAAATACTCAGTGAGACCTGTGTTAAATGACCACACAGTTCCATGAAAAATTAGTCCTTGGAAGGAATGATTGATTAATAGAAGGGGCTTTCTTATAGCTTTGAATCCACAAATTTGAGCTTTGAATAATTCGCGGGTGCGCGGGCTAAGAGAGTTAAGTCCACTTTCTTGTTACTGAGAATTAGAGTGACTTAACACACTTTACCTGCCCAACATCGCTTTAGAGATGGATAAACCCATGATGCACACATCCATAACTACCGTACGTTTTTGAATATGACTAGCTGGACTTAACGCAAATGTAGAGAACATTTTTATTTATAACTCTATGGACGTGTCTCAATTTTTGAGGATGGTGGATTTAACTCTCTTTGCCCGCGCACCCGCGAATTATGTTATGTTCATCAAACTTGATCTGCTGTTTCCTTCTCATGCTACGGTTCCCATTGAAAATAGACTTGCTTAAAATGTTCTACTTTGGTTAAGAATTGAATTACATGAAACCCCGATAATACATGCCCGTTTGTTATGATATCCTGTGTTATAATATAACATATAATATATTATGCATATTATGCTCTTTTCATCCAGTCCCTTGACCTCAGTATATAAAACTATATAAAATCCCCTCTCAATACCTTACGCTTGTCATCCTGTTTAATACACTCTTCATCTGCCGAAAGTTCTAAAATATTGTGCTTTTAAGGATACTGAGAAAACACTTTCTGGACTTCTGCATTAACCATTAACACCCGCAGCATGTTTACTGTTGTTCAAGGACTTGTCTTTGATTGGTGGATTTATAATAGAATGGAATGCAACTCTTGAGTACCTGCAATTCTATTCAGAGCACGGATTCAGTCCTCCACATAAATGTACTGTATTTGTTCTTACTTTTTTTTAATGAAAGAAAATAAAGTACCCCCAACATAATTACAGTATTTAATCCTTAATTTGCTTCAACAAATAAGTTAATTATTCTGATCCATGTCTTTGTGTTTAAATTTTAAAAATCTGATAGTGTCCCACTCTCGCTAATACACGGCCCTGTGTTATACAGTATTTTTACGTGGCGCCTTGAGCATCTTGCCGAAGTTTCACTGTTTTTGTGTTTTGCCATATTAAAATATTTTGACTAATTGTCATTATGAAAGCCACTCTCAATATCATCATTCATCAGGTTTCATTTTAGCATTAGAAGGTGCAGTACAGTAGCCCTACACGGTATTTAAAAGAAGTCTATATAGCCTATAGTAGAACCCCCAATTAACGTTTTCTGGGGACAGAATTTTATACCTTAAAAGGGAGTTTAGTGTTTACACTAAATAAGGGTTTTGCTATTTTTAAGAAATCAAAGAAGAGTTAATGTAAAAACTTAATTTAATTACTAAATTATGCTTAATTTATTATCTATATATATACAGTAATTAAAACTACTTAGAATTTGTTAAAATTTAGACCTATTTACTGGCAAGCTAATGTACAATAATTTAAACTGGGTATTTCATAACATGGTAGTCCTATTTTCTACTTCTGATCTTCTAGCATCCTGAAAGAAGATAAGGAAAACTTTAATTCATTAATAAATGCAGTACTACACTATCTCAGCTTAAAAAAAATATCTAATGGCAAACATACCTTTCTATTTTCTGAAAAAGAAATCCATAAGAGTTGTCTCCTTTTTTGGACGCCGCTGTTGGACATTCAGGATGTCCCTCTCTACTTTGTTTATGCGCTGAACAGTAACTGCATATACCTCAAAAGGCAGAATATAGTTCCGCACTACTTCAGTACTTGCCACATCATCTCCAAATGTTGGTGATTGCTTTGAAGTTTCATCAGCATCTTCTTCCTCCTCTTCATCATCTCCCTGCACCTTGCTGGAACAGATTTCCTCTACATCCCGAACTTCAGTGTTGACACATTGTCATCGCAACTCACACACTGTTCGAAGTCAACTGGATCATCCTCACAGATCAATTGCCAGTCTTCTTCATCAGCATTTTCCTTCATATCTACTTCATCTGCTCTTCTGTCTCCAAAGCCAGCCTTATGGAAGCAGTTCACAATTGTCTCTGCCGATACAGAATTCCAAGCTTCTGTCAGCATGGGCATAGCTTGCAGTTTGTTCAACTTCAGCTTGTCTCCCCTCTCTATCTAAAGGCGCAGTTCCACTGAGGCTACACTGAACAACATGAGGCATGCTACTTGTATCCTAGTGGTGCCTGATTGTAGGTATACGACTATGTGCCACAAAATTCAATAATGTCGCATGCAGAATTTGTCTCCCCACGTCACATGCGCTTTGTCATCTATATTTATATTTAAGTTATTTATTTATTTATATTTCCCTCTGGTGTAGTGAAGGCCTTAAGGCCTTCTCTTCCACTAACCAGAGGTGGATGCATTCAATCCTTACCAAATAATCTAATTAAGAATAAAAAATAATAATAATAAAAAAAGAGAAACATGATTATATTATATAAATGTAGATTATGTTAGTGAAAACTATAATCAAAACTATATTAAACTATAGCCTAATAATGGAAATTCAACATTGTAAGTAGAACAAATTAGAGAGAAAAAATAGTAATAATAAGTAGAAAAAGAAGAAAAGTAAAATTAAAATAAATGAAACTAATACAAAATTTTAACATGAAAGTAGTATATAATATAAATGTTAATGGTTGGTAGTCAAGTGGTCAACTAACTTCATCTTGAACGTTCTGAGTGTTCGGCAGCCTTTTATATTCTCAGGTAAGGAATTCCACAGAGGAGCTGTCCCGACAGTGAAGGATGAAGAATAAAATACAGTATTTTGAGGGGGAATAGATAAGGTGTTGTTCTGATAGGATCTTGTTCCGAGATTGTGATAATCTGATAGGTAGTGAAAACGCTAGACCAAGTAAGGAGGAATTTTAGTGTGAAGTAGTTTGTAAAGCATTGAAAGAGAATGTAGCTTTCTGTGTTCATGAAGAGGTAGCCAAGACAAGAACTCCAGAGAGGGTGAAATGTGATCATATCGATGTATATTACAGACAAAACGTGCACAAGCATTGTGAAGTCGCTGAAGTCTTTGTGATAGATTTACGTTGAAGTCTGATAGTAGAGTGTCACAGTAGTCGAAATGTGGCATTACGAGTGTGCCAACAAGAATGTTTTTTAATTTCAATGGCAGGAAATGTTTAAAGCGCATAAACAAATAGATTATAGAAGAGATTTTTTTACATAGCTCTGTAATATGAACATTCCAGCTTAGGCTCTTTTCAATATAAACTCCAAGATTTTTCACAGAATCCTTGTGTTTTATAGCGATATCGTTTAGCTTGACCGAAGGGAATGATGGTATTTAGTAGTCAATGGTGACCAATGATGATTGTCTTTGTCTTGTCAGGATTTAGTTTGAGTCCATATTTGGCTGACCAGAGTGAGAGAGAACTTAGATCGTTGTTTACCTTGGCAATTGTATCGTCCAACAGTTAAGGAGTAGTGTGCGTGTAAATCTGTAAGTCGTCTGCAAAGAGGTGAAATTTACAATGGTTAATAGTGTCTGTTATATTGTTTATATAGATAGTGAACTACAGAGGGCCCAGAACGGTCAGTTGTCGATTGTCAATTGCCTCACATATATCTTCAATAACTTTTAGCAATGCGGTGTTTGTGTTGTGTCCTGTTCTAAAACCTGATTGATATTCATTTAAAAGCTATTCGTCCATGCGTGTAGCATGCGTCTAAAACGATTCCATTGGGGCAACTTCAGTTTGGTGCATCATGTCTTTACAAACAATCGCTGCAGCTGTTGAAAGATGTATGAATGCCTTCCTTTTATAATTGACTAGCGCAGATAATAATATTAATAAACATGCTAGGTAACACAATAATGCTGCTTCAGCATGTTAACTCAGCAATATCCTTCTCTTCAAGTTTCTTGACCCCACTATGAAAGCATTTTATTTCCTATGTTGCTTCATAATCTAAACTGACCGATATAGCAAACTCCAAATGATATTTAATTTCATATCCATTTCCTCAAATTTATACTATACTGTACAACACTGGTGAACCCATGTGGAATTTGTGGTGGACAAAATGGGGTTGGGCAGGTTTTCTCGGGGTGCTCCTGTTTCCCCTGCAATACATCATTCTACCAGTGCCCATTCATCATGATATGACAATTGGTTGCAATAAAGGAATTATTATTTTTCAAGCATGGAGTTCTTACCTCCAATTGGAAAATAAAAATTTATGGCCAAAAGAGATAGCTTAAAACATCATTCTCGCAGACACATGTCAACAAAACCATCGGTATGGACGCTATATCGAATAGAATAGAATTTTATTTACGCATACTTTTACATACATGGTTATCTACATCCACTTTACACATCTCTTATCTATAAGTCTAGCACTACCCACTAAGAATCCCCTCATACTATACCCCCTGGGTTTAGTGTATGTGGGGATTCTGGTTAACTTACCACACCTTTCTTGGTTATTTTACTCTTGATCTATTTCCTAATTTTTCTCATCCACTTCTCCCTCATTTTTCCTAAATTCCCTTTATTTTTCACTTCCATTGTAACCCCTGCTCTTCTTAACTCTGATTCTAATCTTTCTGAAGCCAGCTGTATATCCCCCAAACATTTAGGTTCTATGACCCCCACCCTTACTATTTCACTCTCTTCTGTATTTATATTGTGCCAAAATTTGTCCCTTGCCTCCTCTTTCCATTTAAAACATCTTATAGATTTTGTTCCCCTTGAATTACTTTCTGTTTCTTCTTTCCTGCCTATGTTCACTTTTAATATTAACGGAAAATGGCAACTGTCCAATACCTCATTTAATACCTTAAAGTCTGCAAGCCTCTCGTCGATTCCTTCACTGCATATAGCATAATCAATCACACTTTGTCCATTAGCATTTGCGAATGTAAATTGACCCCTTTTATCACTTCCCCTGCTTCCGTTACACACTATTAAATTATTTCCTCGCAGACTTCAATCAGCTTATTACCCTCTCTACTAATTACATTTATCCCTACTGTTCCTTGTCAATTCCTTTTTCTCCCAATCACAGTCATTTTCTACTGCCACAGTTCTTATTTGTTCTATTCCTACCCTCGCATTAAAGTCCCCAACAATAATATACTGCATGCTTGGATACCTCTGCTTTCAATTATCGATTCCTTCACTTAATGCTTTAAATAAATTTGCGTTATAAGATTCCGACGTTTCAGGGGGTTCTAAATTATCCCTAGACCTATGCACACCTCTGCATTTTCCACCTTTCTTATCTTAACCCATAACACTTCCTTGGACTCTTCTGACTTCTCTTCACTCCATGTTTTCCTATGTAACGGTAGTCTTTCAGCTGCACACATTCTCCCTCCACACACCTGGACTCGACCACTGCTATTATATGACCTAATTTCAATACCACGTACACTTCACCACTAGAAATCTTTGATTTTAAGCCTTCTACATTCCAAAACACAATCTTACATTCCTTCTGCTATGCTGAACTATAGTTTACGCCTTTGAACTTTTCTAATTTCGCGCGATATCTGGTAACTCTTTCTCCTGCCACCCCTGCATCTTCCCTACCCACTTCCATCTCATTGACTTCACGCATATTTCGCTCAGCTGTTCTTCCTGGTGACTTAGTTGTGCGTATATTGTCCTGTCTGTCATATTGTGCCGTCATCCGCCGTGACATCATGCCGCGTACAGGTTGTACTTCTCCTCCTGCCACTTCCCCTCCGCTCGACGTTGTTAGGGCCTTGCCGGCTGTCTCCCTGACAGTACGTTGCCCCTGTTGTACACGCGCCGTGATTTTCTCTTCTTTTCCACTCCGGTCATTGATTACTTTGCGATTTTGATGACTCCAGATTTCCTTTCTTCCATCAACCCATAATTCGAGCCCTTTTACGAATGCTTTCCTGCCTTCCTCTTGTGCTAATTTCATTTCTTCCAACAATACTTTTCTAAATTGTCTATCCTCTGGTCCATAATCCTGTTCTACAAAGATCTGTGTCCCTTTGAATTTTTTTTCATTACTGAGAACTTGCCATTTGAACTTTATCGTGGCTACTTGGACCAGTATCGGCCTCGCTTTATTGCTTTGCTTTCCCAATCTGAAACAGTCTACTATCTCCCATCCGTCTAGTTTCAGTCCTAGGTCGTCTTCAAATAGTTTCTCTACTATCTCTGTTAACCGCATCTCTTATCTCTCTTACTCCGAACAAAATCAAGTTCGTTTTTCTTCTTTCTGTTTCTGCTCTTCTATCTGTCGTCTCGATCCTCTTCTTACATTCAGCTAGTTCGTCATTTGTTTCTTTCTTCCAGTTTCGCAGTATAGTCCCTGTAGGATCAGGGGGCTTATATTTGTGATAGCGGACTGTAAGAGTCCCTAATACCTACACGAGATTGAAAATTTAGTTGTGCTTAACACTTTTCGTGCTAACCACAACTAATGAGATCTCTGGCGGAGGACCACCTCCATTGTATTGGAGGAATTGGATTGAATAAGCTTTATAGCATACATCACTCAATGAAACTAACGATATAAGATATAATATTTAATTATAAGCTAAAACACACGAACGAATACACTTTCACTTGGTTGAAAAGCGTTGAAAACGAAGATAGCAGGTCTTCAGCTGAAAGTCTTCTTGAAGATAGCATTTACATATCAATACAATGGTTGACAATCTTCTAGTATGTAGTGTCTGTGTTTGATGTAATATGTGAATCCATCTTAACGCAAGAGATTGAAGTTATGATTCAAGGATGTGAACATCGTCACCATCTACCATATAAACGATTGAATGAAAGTTTGTAGATAATGGAGATGAAAATTTAGTCTTGAAGTCACATATAATCACGTTTGTGAATAAATATACATCTGTCCGTGAAGCGTGACACTTGTAGAAATAGTTATGAAGACTAGAAACTGAATGTCAAGTCTGATGGAAAAGCTATTTAATGATAGCTAAATCGCAACAATAAGATCGATGTTTAATGCGTAGATGTGAACATCGTCACCATCTACCATATAAACGATTGAATGAAAGTTTGTAGATAATGGAGATGAAAATTTAGTCTTGAAGTCACATATAATCACGTTTGTGAATAAATATACATCTGTCCGTGAAGCGTGACACTTGTAGAAATAGTTATCAAGACTAGAAACTGAATGTCAAGTCTGATGGAAAAGCTATTTAATGATAGCTAAATCGCAACAATAAGATCGATGTTTAATGCGTAGATGTGAGGAAATTGGAATCACTTCTAGTAACACTAATGATTACTTACTTGAAGCGAAGTAAATGTCTTTATTTAGATTGATAATAGCAGAATCTTTATCTGCTATAAGAATGAGAATATGTGTCGTGATGTCCCAGCTATTTAGCAATTAGCAAAACACAACACAGAAACGCCATTTTGCCAGGCATAAATTGAATGAATGATTAAGTACATTTCTTGATGCACTAGTAGTATTGCTTACTTGACGAAGCATATGATAAAGAAGCGTAGAACTTGTAGGAAATATTATCCACACAAATGGAAGAATGAATGTTGATGTTCAGACTATATCACAATAATCCGAAGCACCAAAGAAAACATGAATCCTTTCATGTTTGAGTAATGGATTGTTGAATAGTGAAGAAGAAGGAAGTCAAGTCATTGAGCTATATGAAATGCATTTAAACTGCTCAAGAAATGTATCCTGAAGACTGGATACAAAAAATAATAATCAAATATGAATAATAACAGACAATGAATAAGGGTAATAGCTTGCAAGATAGAAAATGAATGTTATTTAAATAATAATATGAGTCAAGTTGAATTCAGAAACAGGAAGTGACAAAGAAAGATATCCAAGGCCAACATGATAGGCTAAATCTAATGTTGTAAGTAAATGAATATAGGATGTAATGCAATAACCTAAAATCTAAACTTATAACAATAAAATTAGAGAAAAATGTTGAATAGAATATACTGCTGTCAAGTTGGCAGCAAAATAATTAAACTTGTACATAGTTTAAATCTATGATTGAACATAAGTTGCCCGCAAAATTATTTTCTTGAAAATAATTTTAAAATATATTAGATTATGTGAAAAGAGTAGATTTAAACTTTGAATAATAAAGAGGTTTACTCATCTTCAATATTAGAAATGGGAAGAGGAGCAAGCTTAACAATTGGTCGCTTGTAGAAACCTGTAGAGGTTCTAACAGTGACTACTCTAACTAGTCCGTCAGATCCAGGATGAATAGAGTGTACAACACCCATAACCCAACGTAAAGGGGGAACGTTGTCGTCGAGTAGAAGAACAGGAGTTCCTATTTCTACGTTAGGAAGAGACTTTAGCCATTTTGAACGTTGCTGTAGAGAATGTAAATAGTCAGAAGACCATTTCTTCCAAAAACCAAGTAGCAATTGATTCATAGCATTCCATCTTGAACGCAAAGAAGTGCTACTAGATAGGTTTGAGGTGGGTAATGAAATCAAAGGTCTTCCTATAAGGAAATGACCTGGAGAAAGATAATTCAAGTCTTCAACGTCTTCATGAAGAGTGACAAGAGGACGTGAATTCAAAATAGCTTCAATTTGAATTAAGAGAGTTGACATCTCTTCAAAGGTAAGTATCATAGAAGTCATTACTCTTTTCAAGTGATGCTTAACTGAGCGAACAGCTGCTTCATGCAAGCCAGCCATATGGGGACTGTGAGGAGGAATAAAATTCCACTTTATGTTAAGATGTGAAGTACTCGTAGAATCTTGAACTTTCGATTGATGTTCATGAGAAGATAGAAAATCTGTAAGTTGTCTGATATCAGTTTGAGCACCAACAAAGTTCTTAGCATTATCCGATGTGACTGAAACCGGTATGCCTCTTCTACCAGTAAATCTGGAAAAAGCTGCTAAAAATGCATTGGAAGTAAGCAAGGTGACTAACTCAAGGTGAAGAGCCTTGGTAGACATGCAAACAAATACAGCTATATAAGCTTTAGTAGTAATCCTTGATCTAGGTCCACCATATTTAATAGAGTAGGGCCCAGCATAATCAATGCTGACGTTAGTGAATGGGGCAATAGGAGATACACGAGAAGATGGTAAATCAGCCATCTTTTGCTGAAAAGGTTGAGCTTGAAATCTGAAACAGACATTGCACTGTCTGATCACAGAGCGAATTGTTCTCCTTACAGAAGGTATCCAAAACCTTTCCCGTAAGTGAGCTATAATAAGCTGGGAACCAGCATGACATAGTTTGAAGTGTGTAAAACGAATGAGGTGTTTAGTGAAAGGATGCTTACCTGGAAGCAAAATCTGATGCTTCGCATCAAAGGGCAGTTCTGAGTGCTTCAGTCTTCCACCAACACGAAGAATACCATCACTGTCCAAGAATGGACATAATGAGTGTATTTTACTGGACGAAGGAACGACATCAGACGAAGTCAAGGCATTGATTTCATCATGATATTCGACTTGCTGAATTATTTTCACACACGTGTAGAGTGAATTTGAAATTTCACTAGGTTCAAGAGGACCTGTGAGCTTAATTTTAGCAGGCCTACAATTATTTATGAATCGTAGAACATATGCTATCATACGCAAAGTCTTCAAATGTGAAAACTTAGTTACATAGGGCAGAAGTTCAGGAGGCTGACTTTGAAGAAAGGCAGAAATCCGCACTTCTGGTAGTGCTTGAATAGGTTTGATAGGTTCCCTATGAGACCAAGTGGAATCTTCTTTAGATAGCCAAGAGGGACCTGACCACCATAATGCATTATGAATTAACTCACAAGGAGTTGAACCTCTGCTTATTAAGTCAGCAGGATTATCTTTAGAGGAGACGTGAGACCATAAATAGTCAGCAGTTAACTCTTGTACATCAGCTACTCTATTAGCTACAAAAGTCTTTAACGTAGTGGGCGAATGATTGAGCCAACTCAAAACTATTTTAGAGTCAGTCCATAAGTATGTTTTAGCAATGTTTAACTGTAACGTAGGTACAACTTTATGAGTCAGATTAGCAAGCAAGTGAGCTGCTAATAACTCAAGTCTAGGTATGGTAACTAGTTTGATAGGTGCTAACTTAGACTTAGCACAAAGTAATACAGTAGTTACTTTATTATTACTGTCAATAGATCTCAGGTACAAGCATGCACCATAAGCATTTTGACTCGCGTCGCAAAAACCATGTACTTGAATTAACATAGCTTCTGAAGGGAGAGCTAATCTTGGAATAGCTATTTCTGAAATGTCAGGTAATTGTTGATGGATTGATAGCCATTGTTTAGCTACGCAATCTGGAATGGGTTCATCCCATGTCTTAGTCATTTTCCATAATGATTGAAAGATCATTTTACAATGAGCTACAATAGGGCATATCAAACCTAAGGGGTCGAATATGGACGCTATACAAGAAAGTAGAGTTCTCTTGGTACAAGTTATAAATGGTTTGGAAGGATCTATTGAAGTTTGTATCTTTAACAGATCACTTGAAGGTTGCCATAAAAGACCTAATGCTCTTATTGCATTGTCATTAGATTCATCGAATGAATGAATATCTTGTCTTTCATGCAATTCGACTGGAATGTTATTCAGAAGACGTGGATCATTAGACGTCCATTTTCTAAGTTCGAAACCACCAAGAGGTAGCAATGTAAGAAGTTCTGATACCATCCTTTGTGCTTGATGGATATCAGCAGCACATGACACTACATCGTCTACATAAGTTGAATTATTAATTATTTGAGAAGCTAAGGGAAACTTATCACCTTCGTCAATGGTGAGCTGCTTTAGAGATCTCGTTGCTAGAAATGAAGCAGGAGCGGTACCATAAGTAACCGTTTTCAAGTTGTAAACACTGATTTGTTCCGCGGGAGTACTTCTCCAGATAATTTGCTGAAGAGGTTGGTGTTCTGAATGAACTAATATTTGGCGGTACATCTTTGCGATATCCGCAGTAAATGCTATTGGATTAAGTCGAAACCTGAGCAAAATAGAGAATAGGTCAGGCTGCACAACAGGACCTATAGCTAAAATGTCATTCAAGGATTTTCCATTGGATGACTTAGCTGAAGCATCGAAGACTACTCTAACCTTTCTAGTAGTGCTACTAGGCTTAATTACTGGGTGATGAGGAATAATGTATTCACAAGGAGCATTAGTAATGTGGTCAGCTCGTTGCATATGACCTAAATCCTCATATTCTTGCATGAACTTGACATATTCAGTACGTAAGTATTCGTTGGATGACAGTCTTTTTTCTAAGAGCTGAAACCGTTTGTAAGCTTGTTGCTTTGTGCTACCTAATGTTTCAGGAGGAGCAGTAAAAGGAAGTTTAACTATATATCTTCCAGAGTCATCTCTGGTGGTATTTTGAGAGAAATGTCTCTCACATTCCGATTCATCATGGAATGGAGCAGAATTATTGACAGCTTCTAATTCCCAGAACCTAGCTAATTGTTCATCCACAGCTGATTCTGAGTGCAAGAAAGCAGATTAGTTTGAATCGATTAATGAGTCAGAGCTAGGGAATGAGAGATTAGAATGAGTTTGCTTGACACGAGGCTTCTCACGCCTATTGGCTGCTTTAGCTTTGCTGTGAGAAGTCATTTGCTTAGAAACATTCATATGTTTAGAAGCAGTACTTTGCATAGGAATACTATGCTGCGAAGAAGTAACAGGTTGAGGGACTTTACCCATAAAGTACCAACCAAGTTCTGAATTATGTATGCCAGGCAGATTATCAGCCATGATTTTGCCTGATAACAGTATTTGTGAAAAAAGCTCTGTACCAATGAGCAAATCTAAGTACTTAGGTTGGTTAAATTTAGCATCTGCTAAATTCAAGTTAGCTGGAATATTCCAATTGTCAGTATTTATGTAAGCACGAGGAACTTACAAGTAGCTATGCATGGAATAACCAAAGCATTCGTTTGGCACGACCAATCAGAAACATTAGATTTCAGTGACAAAGATGCTACCTTGCAGAGAGTGCGCTTTTCAAACACTACTCCTTGCAAATATTCTCTACGAGGAGTTGGTTTAAGTTTGAGGCGTTGAAATAATCTATCTGTAATTAAATTACAAGTCGTAGCTGAATCAAGAATGGCTGTAGCCTCAATGTACTCGCCATTAGCATCTGCTATCAACACAGTTGCTGTAGGGTATAGAATCTTTGAAGTAGCTGGACCACTTCTTAACATGGCACATGGGTTTACTGGTATGGGAGCATTTGAAGGATGAAGCAAAGTACTATGTTTACCTTGACACTTCATACAAGTATAAGAAGAACAGGCTTGTGAATGACCACCTATTCTCAGGCAGACATTACATACATTGTTGCGTTTCACAAATTCAAATCTTTGGGGCAAAGCGAAAGCTCTGAATGCTTCACAGAGAAATAATTCATGATCACGAGGGCGATTACAACATATACAAATAGGTTGAGACCACGAAGACTTTTTCTTAACTTCAGTGGACTTACGATTGTTGTTAGAATTATTATTAGATTTCGCAGTCACATTTTTGACTGGAGATTGATTCGACTGGGACTTGATAGCTAAGTCAGTCATTTGAATGACTCGAACCTTGGCCTCAAGGAAACTGAATAAGTCCTTCAGTGATGGAAACTTATCAGCTTTAAGCGAAGATTCCCAATCTCTAATGATAGCTGGAGAAAGCTTATCCAGTATTATTTTTGAGATGATAAGATCAGTCAGCTCAATATCAATGTGCAGTGATTGAAGCGCGTGGACAGTACTTATGTAATGATCTAAGTATCTCTGGAGCGAATCAGCAGAGTTTCTATCAATAGAAGGGGGAGAAAATAAATTCTCTAAATGAGCATTAGCAATGAGTCTGTCATTGTCAAAACGCTCTAACAAAGTTTGTCAGGCAATGCTAAATGTGGCAGCACTGACAGGAATATTATGTATGATAGTCATAACCTCAGGGGTTAAGCATGACTTTAAATATTGAAACTTGTCCATCTCAGACACGTACTGATTCTGCAGTATTAAGGATGTAAACGTGTCACGAAACTCTAGCCACATAGTGGGATCGCCTGAAAATGTCGGTAATTTTATTTCAGGTAACTTAGGAAGAGAAACGTGGTTTTGCTCAGTCAGCACTGGTTGCGGACTAGGCGCAGACATAGGATCTGGATCATATATTTGCTTGTTTGCCTTTATGGAAGCTTCAAGTCTAGTAAGTGCTTTGTAATAGGCTTCTTCAAGCTCATAGCGTTGAATTTGCCTGTCATTGAATGATTCAATGTCTTCAATTGAAGACTGTTCAGCTTGATAGTGCTGAAATGATTGTTCAAGTTCAGCGCATCTCTTAATACCTTCAAAGTAAGATGCCTGATCCTCGATCATAAGCTCGTTTATTACTTGAATATGGTTTAAGAGCTGTACTCTTAATTGTCTAAGCTTTGCGAGCTTAATTAAAGTCTCTGCCTTAGACTCCGCGATCTTAATTAATGTTTCTAGTTTAGAAATAGCTTCGATGAAGCCATTTTCGACTTCTTCATGGTAATTAATTTCAGCATCTGTTGGCTGAAATTCTTCTATTTGATCTTGAATTAGTATGAACTTATCAAATGTTTTTTCAAGAATGTCTTTACGCTTCAATAATTGTTGGTGATTGAGTTCACCTGACTCATTAAGATCAGTAATATAATTACACTGACGTGTAAGTTGTGCCTTAAGAGGAGTGCGTTTTCTTTTGAGGTCTTCGACCTGTCTTAATGTTTGATCTTCCATGATTCAAAGATAGGTATACGAAGAATGAAAACAATGTAGGAATTTGCCCGCTTGCCGGGATACAAGGAAGCAATGCAAGTGAAATAGTATGCGAGAAGAACAGGATATTTTGCCCACCTATGAGATTCAACTTCTGGACAACTTATTGTCAAGAAGACAATGAAATATGTAATAGAGCAGAAAGATTGCAATTATTTGCAATAAGATGAGTATTGAATTGCAAAGAACGTTATGGATCTTGTTCGTGTAAGAGAATTGTGTGTTAATGTACTGTTGACAGAGTGTGTTGTGTGTCTGTGACTTACATTGATGTCACAATGTTTACAATTGACATATATATATCATACAGTACACTTTGAAGTTTCACTGAGTGATGGCATGTGGCTCAAATGCTTATGGCAGAGCACAAATCAATATTAAGTCAATCTTTAATTGCTTAAGTATCAATATATATCTCTTGAGATGAAGTAATAATGCATACATGAATGTGAGCAAAACAAGAAGGCTCTTGTATGCAACCCAAGTCTGTCTGTGACACAGAGGGTGAATGATGTATGAGTATTATTGTACTATTACAATCTTAATAGTTTGATTATGGTCAGAAGGACCAGATGAAGGAATAACTTATTAGTACAGTCTTGCTGGTAATATCCTAGATGTAGGCTAGGCCTATTAATACAGTCTTACTAGTTCTATCCGGCCCGGCAGGACCAAATGTAGGATCAGGGGGCTTATATTTGTGATAGCGGACTGTAAGAGTCCCTAATACCTACACGAGATTGAAAATTTAGTTGTGCTTAACACTTTTCGTGCTAACCACAACTAATGAGATCTCTGGCGGAGGACCACCTCCATTGTATTGGAGGAATTGGATTGAATAAGCTTTATAGCATACATCACTCAATGAAACTAACGATATAAGATATAATATTTAATTATAAGCTAAAACACACGAACGAATACACTTTCACTTGGTTGAAAAGCGTTGAAAACGAAGATAGCAGGTCTTCAGCTGAAAGTCTTCTTGAAGATAGCATTTACATATCAATACAATGGTTGACAATCTTCTAGTATGTAGTGTCTGTGTTTGATGTAATATGTGAATCCATCTTAACGCAAGAGATTGAAGTTATGATTCAAGGATGTGAACATCGTCACCATCTACCATATAAACGATTGAATGAAAGTTTGTAGATAATGGAGATGAAAATTTAGTCTTGAAGTCACATATAATCACGTTTGTGAATAAATATACATCTGTCCGTGAAGCGTGACACTTGTAGAAATAGTTATGAAGACTAGAAACTGAATGTCAAGTCTGATGGAAAAGCTATTTAATGATAGCTAAATCGCAACAATAAGATCGATGTTTAATGCGTAGATGTGAGGAAATTGGAGTCACTTCTAGTAACACTAATGATTACTTACTTGAAGCGAAGTAAATGTCTTTATTTAGATTGATAATAGCAGAATCTTTATCTGCTATAAGAATGAGAATATGTGTCGTGATGTCCCAGCTATTTAGCAATTAGCAAAACACAACACAGAAACGCCATTTTGCCAGGCATAAATTGAATGAATGATTAAGTACATTTCTTGATGCACTAGTAGTATTGCTTACTTGACGAAGCATATGATAAAGAAGCGTAGAACTTGTAGGAAATATTATCCACACAAATGGAAGAATGAATGTTGATGTTCAGACTATATCACAATAATCCGAAGCACCAAAGAAAACATGAATCCTTTCATGTTTGAGTAATGGATTGTTGAATAGTGAAGAAGAAGGAAGTCAAGTCATTGAGCTATATGAAATGCATTTAAACTGCTCAAGAAATGTATCCTGAAGACTGGATACAAAAAATAATAATCAAATATGAATAATAACAGACAATGAATAAGGGTAATAGCTTGCAAGATAGAAAATGAATGTTATTTAAATAATAATATGAGTCAAGTTGAATTCAGAAACAGGAAGTGACAAAGAAAGATATCCAAGGCCAACATGATAGGCTAAATCTAATGTTGTAAGTAAATGAATATAGGATGTAATGCAATAACCTAAAATCTAAACTTATAACAATAAAATTAGAGAAAAATGTTGAATAGAATATACTGCTGTCAAGTTGGCAGCAAAATAATTAAACTTGTACATAGTTTAAATCTATGATTGAACAGTCCCTACCTCCTCGAATTTACTGTCGATTTTCAACTCACATTCCTTTCCATGTTCTTTAATTCTGCGATGTCCACTGCGATGTTACCTATCATAGATTTTAACTGTGCTATCTCTTCTGATAGAGGTCCTGGGTTCAGCTCGATGCCTCCTATGACTAACAGCACGGCCAATATTATCGCTGTCCATAGCTGTTCTTTTGAGATATCTCCTTTCCCTCCCTTTATATGTTTTTTGCTCCAGCCCGCGAAGCTTCCTATTCTCGCCCTGTACGTTTCTAAATCCACACCCATCTTGACCAATCCTTTCCGCCTCAGGGAGCTCCGCGTAAACACAACCGTACTCTATCGCTGCTCGCGCCAGACTCTCTGGACGCTATATAATTAAAAAACAGGTTCTCCAACATTTGCAACCCAAAAGTGAATAAAAATCTTAGTTTGTTCAGAATCGTACATTTGCATTTTTTGAAAATGTATACCACCAATCTACACACATTTCTGCCACTGCAAAATAATTGTCCCTGTACCTGACAAAAATACCTGTGTACTTTTCTCAACAAAAATTCACCACTCATTTCATAATGTAATAAATAATCAACAGTTTCTAGTGATATCCCACACTCCTTAGCAGAAAATGGACATTTTACTTCCAGAATTTCTTCATTATTCATCCTTCGATCAGGTGAAGCACAAATGAAGTGGGCGCCCAGAACTGATAAACAACCCACAGGGAGATGTTTCTATTCCATACCTGTCTTGAAATTGATGGGCAGTCAAAGATTCATATTTCTTCCCATGCTTTTTGGCTTTTGAATATATTTCTGACCAGTTGGTCATGATTACCAAGAGATGTGGCAGTTTTGTTCTCTCGGTTAAGTAACAAATTGTCTTAAACATGGAACTTGACAATCTCATTGATCTATATTTAATCTGCAGAGCATTAGATGTTTGACCCCTGGTTGGATGTTCTATTTCTGTTGTTTCAGTTGCGCTTATGTCGATAAGTTTAAGTGAAAACAAGATGGATTTCTCAGGCGAATGACAATAATCGTGGTCATTATAAAGTGCTCTCAAATTTGCTGCGGAATAGAGTTGTAATATAGGAAATTAATATGATTCAGGAAAACTAGCAACAAAATTAATTGAAAAGTTTCCAAAATAGGAGGATCTTAGGTTAAAAGGTCTAATGTCAAACTGTTGAAATGATTCGGAGTTACTTTCTTCCACTTATATTCAGATGAGCTGCCTTCACTGGGGAACCCTTATACTTTTTCACTCTGTGGAAAGTTTGCAGCTTGCTTGTACAAGCATCTTGTGTTTTCATAGTTTTTGTTTTGGTAGAATCTGTTAGTACATAACACTGTGCATACATGTTTGCAATGTGCACTTGTGCCAATTCCTGTTGCACATTCACATTGGCACTTGTCAATTTATGAATCTTGCACTTTCACATCGACATTGTGCACCATATTCCTTTTATATGCAGATGCAACTCTAGTCTTTATAGACAAAACTCCGTCTAGGCCTAATGATGCAAAGCGTAACAAATATCTATCACTGAACATTTTTTCTCCATATCACTTGCGTTTTTCATATAGTTGAATATAATTATTCAAGCAGTCGTCTGATATAGCAGGAAGTACTATGTCACTGTTAATATCCTGATACAGGGAAAGATCTGACAAATCCGTTTCGAACTTCTCATCTCTATTGGGAATGAGATTATCCTGTCAGTTAAAGGTTAAGGTGGAATCTATCAACCTGAAATAATAAATTTTCTCATTATTTACATGTTAAGCACCAGGATTTGTGTAGCAAATATATAAATTCCGTTTCCAGCTCATGATTTTACGTTAAATTTAAGATCAAAATTTATGCATACCTCTGCACAAGATCCTTTTTCTTTCCGTAAATTGTGGCTTTTCTTTGTTGTAATTCGCTCTTCAGTTGGGTTTCATTTAAAATAATAATCTTTGATGGTTTGCCTTTAACTCCAGTTTATCCTTGAATATCATGAATAAAAATATCATCTCTATACACAAGAATAACTTTCAGATTTTTGAAAGTATATCCCACCAATCTACACAGATTTCTGCCACTGCAAAATAATTGGCCCTGTTCCTGATAAAAATACCTGTGTGCTTTTCTCAACAAAAATTCACCACTCGCTTCATAATGTATTAAATAATCAACAGTTTCTGGTGATATCGCACACTCCTTAGCAGAAAATGGACATTTTACTTCTAGAATTTCTTCATTATTCACCCTTCGATCAGGTGAAGCACAAATGAATTGGGTGCCCAGAACTGATAAACCACCCACAGGGAGATTTTTCTATTCCATACCTGTCTTGAAATTGATTGACAGTCACAGATTCATATTTCTTCCCATGCTCTTTGAATATATTTCTGACCAGTTGGTCATGATTACCAAGAGATGTGGCAGTTTTGTTCTCTCGGTTAAGTAACAAATTGTCTTAAACATGGAACTTGACAATCTCATTGATCTATATTTAATCTGCAGAGCATTAGATGTTTGATCCCTGGTTGGATGTTCTATTTCTGTTGTTTGAGTTGCACTTAAGTCAATAAGTTTAAGTGAAAACAGGAAGGATTTCTCAGGCGAATGACAATAATCGTGGTCATTATAAAGTGCTCTCAAATTTGCTGTGGAATAGAGTTGTAATATAGGAAATTAATATGATTCAGGAAAACTAGCAGCAAAATTAATTGAAAAGTTTCTAAAATAGCTGGGATAGGCCTCAGAGGATCTTAGGTTAAAAGGTCTAAGGTCAAACTGTTGAAATGATTTGGAGTTGCTTTTTTCACTTATATTCAGATGAGCTGCCTTCACTGGGGAACACTTATACTTTTTCACTTTGTGGAAAGTTTGCAGCTTGCTTGTACAAACATCTTGTGTTTTCATAGTTTTTTTTTTTTGGTAGAATCTGTTAGCACATAACACTGTGCATACATGTTTGCAGTGTGCACTTGTGCCCATTCCTGTTGCACATTCTTACTGGCACTCGTCAATTAATGAATCTTGCACTTTCACATCGACATTGTACACCATATTCCTTTCATATGCAGGTGCAACTCTACTCTTTATAGACAAAACTCTCTAACAAATATGTATCACTGCACATTTTTTCTCCATATCACTTGCGTTTTTACATAGTTGAATATAGCTATTCAAGCAGTCGTCTGATATAGCAGGAAGTACTATGTCACTGTTAATATCCTGATACAGGGAAAGATCTGACAAATCCATTTCGAACTTCTCATCTCTTTTGGGAATTATATTATCCTGTCTGTTAAAGGTTATTTTGGAATCTATCAACCTGAAATAATAAATTTCCTTATTATTTACAGGATTTGTGTAACAAATATATAAATTCCGTTTTCAGCTTATGATTTGATGTAGTAGTAGTAGTAGTAGTAGTATTCAAATGTTCTGGAGCTCTTGATTTGGCATCATTCGCTTGTGGGCTTCCCAATAATATTCAGCGATCTGGAATGGTGTCCCAACAATCTTCTGAAGGTCTGCGCAGACCATCAAGTGATCCTTGTTCATTACTGTATTTGTGTTCTTGCATACTATGCAGTGTGGAGAGTCCAGTTGCTTAATTCTATGTAGATGTGCCGCCAGGCAATCATGACCAGTTTCAAGGCGGAGTGACGCAACTGCGGTTGATCGCGGACTGTTAGGTATTGTATTTGTCTTCCATATCTTGGTTGCACAATGGATTTTATGTTATTGAGTTATATGGGATTTTATTTTCATTTTCGTGTAGAGTTGTACCTATTTGTAAGATAAACAGTATTAAGTATTACAGTATTTTGGAAAGAATTGATATGGAGAAATAGTTGCTGTAGAGTTGTAAGTATTACTTGTAGTTCGCCGTCATAATGTGTTGTATATTTCCCAAGAGAGATGTAAAATGAGAAGAGTTTACTCGTTATCCCTGCTCCTACTGCCGATTCTCTATTCATTAGAAACCCATCTTTATAGACATGAAGACACATTTGTTCTGGACAGGCCTACCTAGTGTTGATTGTTTCTAGTGCTAATTGTTTCATTATTATTGGGTTTGTGGTTTTTTTATTAATCTCTTCTTGTTTGGGGTAGGATTACCACATTTATGAATAAAAGGAATAATAAAACACTCTGGTAGTTGGAGGACCGTAAAATGATTGATTGGTAGGATTTGGTAGAACGATAGATGGAGCAAATGGACTTATCGAGGTCACTGGACAGAGATCCGAGAATCTAATTAGAATTACAATCACAACATGTTTTGAAACAATGCACTTTTAATCACACGTGAACTATTAAATGGATGTAATTATATAGTTGAAATAAATTAAATATATGCTTCTTAGATTAGTATTATATATGATGTAATTTTGGCGGGAATACTGATCCGCACCTGTCTAGAATATATGTAATTGAAATATATAATTTATATATTAAAAGACTTGAAATATTCACTGGAGTTTGTTGATTTGTATGAAATAACAAACTTATGAATGTTACCTAGATTTACCTAGAATGTAGATTTCACTTTAAGAATGGTACACTTGAAAACAGGTATTTCACAATGACACGTTATCTTAATAAAGCGTAACACGGATGTTAAGTTTGATGAATATTATACTGCTACAATTGTAGAATGAATTGTAGCTAAATGAAAACGCGCGAATTGGAGTGCAGCCTAAAATACGTCCACACACCATGAATCTTGGCGAAACACTGATTAATCGGCTTGGCGTGGTGAAGCTCTATGACAAAAGAATTACATCATCTCATGGCGCGAAATCTGTTGCACAACGACATGAAATGCTTACGTTAGCGCGGGTAGCAGAATGCGGCTATTTGAATATACTAATTCACTGAACAGATGCTTGCACGAACACTTCTGTCAGATGAGGTGGACTCTGTTGAGTTGGAGGGGTGAAGGATTTCTTCGGTAAAAGTACTTACTTCAATTCCCAGTCGGAGTCCATTCTGTTTTACGTGCCTCAACTTCCACAGATGCTGTGCTCAGTGGTAGGTGCACGAATCATCTCTCAAGGTACTATCTTATAGCTAGTTACTATCTTTGAAATAATAACCACACTATATTTCTTTATCTAACGGAATTTATTTGTAAACTGGTAGCTTGTAGTTTGTGTTGCTGTGTGTACGTCGTCACCACTTGAGTTTCACATATAATTACTTACGTGATTTTAGTTTTGTCTTGTTAATCACAAATGAAAGTAACTCATACGATTATACATGTCCTGTATACGTTTCGTATGTGGCTGTGGGAATCGCCATAGCTTAGGTTTAATTGCCGCGAACTTCTCCAAGAGAGAGCACGACACGACGGTCTGTGCTGTTAGATGATCAGTAGTGGAGTCAGCTCCTACCGACGCTCTGTTTCGCGCTGTAGAATGCTTTGCTCTGATTGGCTACGCTCTCGCTTACGTAGTGCCTTCTTGTTGGTTAAACCAATTCGCGGTTTGGAATTACGAATTTGGTACGTTGTATTTTGAATATGTACGTTTCGTTTACAGTTAATATTTCAAACTTGGTATTACATAATAATAATAATAATCATCGGAACGAGAATTTTGATACGGAAAATAATAATAATATTTTGGATAACTTGAATAAATATTAATTAACTGTACTTTTCTAAATAAATCGAAAGGGTGGAATAATTCCAGTTTCAATATGCCCCTGTGTTAATTTAATTATGTCCGAAAAGGTAAATAATTAAATTAACACATCATACCCCAGAATATTTATTCTTATCAAATTTTAAATTATTCTCGAATTAGTAAAAACTCAAAGTAAATACTTGAAGTGGTGGATGACGACATATGTTAGTGTAACATAATTGTATGTGTTAAACATTACAACTTTCAATTAAATAAATCTCACCAAAAATTATTTGAATACAAACAACTCAAATCAGGTTTGTATTACCTTGCATTCCTTTAACACAATATTAAAAAAAATGAAAAATATTTGAACAATCTATGAAAAATTGTATTAAACATTTTTAACTTTGAAACAATTTCTTGAAAAACAAACATATTTTGTATATATTAGCACTTTTTGTCAGTGATAGAGAATTTTAGATATTTTGAAAATATATATATGTCGAGATTTCACTCATCGTCCATTTTTAACATTTTTTTTTTTTATACGTCGAGATTTCACTCATCGTTCGTTTTATCACTTACTAATTCTCTTTCTTTACTCACTGCTTATTATGTGTTTTCATACAACATACAAACATAATACATCATATATTAAACAAACAAATATATAGTTTTACACTAAGTTGTTTGGCATCACAACATTACTCTGTTAAATAATAAACAATTTATAGAAAACATGACACTTGAAAATAATAAACATTTTATGTACATATGTCAGCATTAATGTTCAATCTATCTTATCTCTATTATGTACAACATTTCAAACTTCTTATACCTAAATCATATATAGGCTATCTACATATTTTTATTTACAGCATTTTTGACATTCTCAGGGTTCGGTCTCGGATCATGTTCGCACATTTCAGCAATTCCATTTATTTTATTCAATTTCAGCTTCTCTCTTTTGCTTATTCATTCTTAAGTTAGAACCACTTATTAATCAAGCATTTTTATTTAATCCACAATCTTTTGTATTCATTCTTTAACTTTATAATCTCTTATTTTGGCACAATAACGCTGCAGAATACCTCTTGAATTATTATTTTATTATTGAAACAACTATCTGTTACTATAGGAAAGCGATTAATTCTTCTTAAATGTTCAACATAATATCTTTATATACTTTGAAGTCGAAATTTCAATTACTCCGGAATCCAACATTTTCTGAATGGTCATATCTGCTTCCTTTTTCAATGCAATTGGAATTGGTCTACTCTTATATGCGAATTCGTCTACTGAGTCGATGTCAAATTTATGTTCATAAATATTACAGAGTCCTACATTTTCCGAAAATACTTCCTTATTCTTCATTAGTATTGAAAACAATCTATCACGTTGGTTATCATCCAAATTATGAGCCATATCTACTTTCTCTTTCAAAATAATCATCGTCGAGTTCGCGCTAGGATCGGCTTCTTTTAATCCACTCATAGAGACATAACCTATTTCTACTTGCCCTATGTTGACATTCTCGTCAACTTTATTTTCATATCTATCAGCGCAGTCTTCGCAACTTAACGTCATACATTTAAATACCTCATCATTATCATTTATTTCTTCGCAGCAAGAGCCTACCTTTTGAATCATCATATCATTCATTTGAATATTCTCTACTATAAATGTCTCGTACAGTATATCATTGTCACCTATCTCGCTAGACGCGTCTCTCCTACTCAAATCATTATCGAATGGAATGCTCATCTTATGTCCTTGTAAGTTCAATACTAGATTGTTGTCTTCAAAACTTATTATGCTGTTATACTCAGTAAATACATCGACTCCAATAATGACATCAGTTATTAATTTCGGAACTATTAGGAAAAATATCTCAAACTTTAAATTACCAATGTTGACATCTAACATGCATTGAAATTTTACTGATTGTTTCGCTCTTTTAATCGCTACCGTGCATGATAATCCGCAAATAGGAATTGAAATTAATTTGACTTTATTTTGAATTAGTTTGTTGTACAAAGATTCACTTATTACGCTATTAGAACATCCTGTGTCTACTAATGCAGTCGTTTCATAATTTCCTATCATCATATTAATTCTTGGAGGATCCATAATAACATCATTCTTATTTCCATTACTCTTTTCTTTATTAGGCTTACTATTTGAAAAATTTCCTTGTGCCTGAATACTGTAAATGGGTTCTACTTGCTTGTCTGAATTTACTGAAATTGCGCCAACACCATCCGAACCCTCGAGATATTGGCTTTCTAATTTAACGGTTGTGCATTACCGACATTTTCCTGGTCATGAACTTCCACAATAATGTCATCAGATTCATTTTCATTCTGTACATTATTAAATGGTCTGGCTCTGGGATTCAATGTATTTTGTTGAGTCTCTATATTTTTAACACGCCATTTGCCATTATTTATAACGACCTGGCCTAACCTGGTTATCATTGCCATTATCATCTCTCCTATCATCTCTCCTATTATATGTACGATTTTGGTACTTCCTCCTATAACCTTGGTTCCTCATCCATGGTACCTTTTTCCATGAATTGGGATTATTTCCATTGCCTTCATTTTGTCTGTTAAAGGTTACATGGTTAATTTGATTTCTGTCATCATTTCTATTAAATGGTCTATTTCCTGTCCTATTTTGGAAATATCCTGTATTGTTTCTGTTCTGCCTAGGCATAGAACCTCTATAAGTGTTCCTAGTCTCATAATTCCTATCACAATTATTTACATTTGCTTCTGCCCCTACCCCAGAATTTGTAAATCTATTTGTGGGTGGGTACATCCTATTACTTGAATCAACATAATTCTGTCTGCCTCGGTAAGTATTGCGTTGCTCGAATGCAGCAAGCAACTCTAGCATTTCTGCAAAGGTTCTAGGCTTAGCTACGATCAAGTTCAGTCTTACCTTCTCTTGGAAGTGGTTTGTGACAGTATCTAATAATTCAAACTCGTTTAATGGTGGATCAACTTGTCTTCCTAACTCAGCCATTTCTAAGAAATAATCTATCATGGTTTGACCTGATTCGGGTTCTTAAACACCATTTGCTAGTTGCATCCTAATACTGTTTCTTTTGGTCAAACTCCAATACCTACTAATGAAGTTACGTTTGAATTCCTCAAAAGTCGTGGTTTCATTTGTGGTTAAGTTAAACCAATTCAAAGCTCTGCCCTGTAATGCTTTTCGCACTATAATCATGTACATATTTTGTGGGATAGCTCTAAGTCTAAAATAATCATGGAGTTCGATTAAGAAGTTCTGAGGATTAGTATTCATGTTTTCATCGAAAACAGGCAGTTTGATCTCATTCATCAAGTAACTTGGGAAATGTGTACTTGAATGACTATTTCCTGTGGATAAAGGTACATTTATATCCTGCAGCTGGGAACCATTATGGCTATTAACCCTTTCATGACATCTGGGAGACCTACATGGTACTTGTGAATAACTTTCTTCTACAATATTTCTATTCATATTGCTTCCCAGTTGCTGAATATTTACATCATTGTTTACAGGTAAAGCAACAGGTACATTCATCCTACTTTCTAGTACACAAATCCTATTTGATAACATTTCCTCATCTTTATGGACTTTTCTACTTAGTACTGTCAACTCTTCTTGAGCTTCGATAACCTGTATCCCAATATCCTTTTGCTTTACTTTCAATTACTGATTCTTTTTCTCAAGATCATTCCTAACCTCATCATTTATTTTGGCAAAACCTATTAGTGTCTCGTCAAAAGTATTGATTTGCATTTTTATCAAAGAAACGTTACTGTCTAATTCTGAAGCATTAGCTACTATAACTTTCATTTCTTCGTTTGCAGTGGAAATGTCAGTTTGCATTGTCTGAAGATTAGTACTTACATTTGCAATAACTTCTTTAACTTCTGTTACATCATTGTTTACAATTGTTTGAATGTTCTCTAAAACTACTGTGACGTCATTATTTATTTCAGCTTTGAAGCCACCTAATCTCTCTTGTATCTCATTAACTACTTCTAGTTTCAAATCATCTCTCAGTTTTGCTAAGCTCTCACCCATTTTTGTTAACTTCGAACTAATATTTTCATTCACATCTGTTTTTACATTGTTGACATCAGTTTTGACATCATTAACATCTTTGCTAACTTTGTTAACATCGCTCTTAACATCATTGATATCAGTCTTAACATCATTAACATCCGTACTGACTTTGTTAACATCGCTCTTAACATCATTAACATCCGTACTTACTTTGTCAATCTTACTACTCAATTTGTTAAACATCTGTTGCATGAAACATTTTATTGAATTTTCTAACGGATCGTCTGAGGATTCACTGCTTTCACGCCTATTTACATTTTCATTTGCAATGGAAGCGTCTGATTCTACTGGAATTTCCATGTCTGTTTCAGTTACATCTACTAGTTGTAAACTATTTTCTGCACTAACATTGTCTACAATGCACCCTATTTCAATGTTTGTTAACAAATCCTGTCCGTTTTCTTGCATATCTAAACTTTCTTCCTGTGACGTCATGATTTCACGGCTCCTAAGTTTCATCAGGGATCTTAAATATACAACACCTTACTTGTTTTGTAGGCTTCAACAATCAATTCCAGGCTGCACGTTGATTGTTGTCGGATGGTCACAGCTGCTACTGCTCGTCGCTGAACACCTGGCTTCCTGATGGCGTGATGTGAATTCTGCGCGACACGATACCTAGCTTTGCGATTCCACACTCAATGTTAATTTGTATAACACAATATTCTGCTTGCTAATGTCTTAATTAGGTTTCACTTGCAGAGTCTCTACGCAGTTTATTGTTCTTATTTGCCACACGTTGGAGAGCCACAATGTTGAGGTGGACTCTGTTGAGTTGGAGGGGTGAAGGATTTCTTCGGTAAAAGTACTTACTTCAATTCCCAGTCGGAGTCCATTCTGTTTTACGCGCCTCAACTTCCACAGCTGCTGTGCTCAGTGGTAGGTGCACGAATCATCTCAGGGTACTATCTTATAGCTAGTTACTATCTTTGAAATAATAACCACACTATATTTCTTTATCTAACGGAATTTATTTGTAAACTGGTAGCTTGTAGTTTGTGTTGCTGTGTGTACGTCGTCACCACTTGAGTTTCACATATAATTACTTACGTGATTTTAGTTTTGTCTTGTTAATCACAAATGAAAGTAACTCATACGATTATACATGTCCTGTATACGTTTCGTATGTGGCTGTGGGAATCGCCATAGCTTAGGTTTAATTGCCGCGAACTTCTCCAAGAGAGAGCACGACACGACGGTCTGTGCTGTTAGATGATCAGTAGTGGAGTCAGCTCCTACCGACGCTCTGTTTCGCGCTGTAGAATGCTTTGCTCTGATTGGCTACGCTCTCGCTTACGTAATGCCTTCTTATTGGTTAAACCAATTCGCGGTTTGGAATTACGAATTTGGTACGTTGTATTTTGAATATGTACGTTTCATTTACAGTTAATATTTCAAACTTGGAATTACATAATAATAATAATAATAATCAGAACGTTAACTTTTCTTTTGTCATTATTGCTTTAAAATGATTATTTTTCCTTTTATATCAGTCAAACCACTCACAGAAGGTCCTTCAAAAATATTTTCTTCAATCATAGGTAGGGTCTCTGCCTTGCTTCCCTCTGGTACACATAGAGGGACTGTCGCATTTCAACCTTCACTGTCAACCTTCAGATCGCATTTAACAGCACATATACGTAGTACTTAATAATCTTTTTCATGTCCTATGTTAATTTCAGTTTCTATCACTTAATGCTTTTATATAACTCAATCATATTTGTAACAATTAATTTCTTTTTATCATTTAATGTATCTTAATGTATCTTAATTATTCAAGTATATATGTCCTAATTTTTTCTTTGTATTTAATGTTCGTTTCTTGTATTCATGTATATCAGTTCTTTTTTAATTTATTTTTAATCATTATTATTGTTAACATTATGTATTTCATGTTTTTGCCCTGGCTGAGTGGTAGAGAAGGCCTTATGGCCTTAACTCCGCCAGGTTAAATAAATAAATAAATAAATAAAATAAATAGAGATTAATCTGCGATGAATATATAAAAATGCTAATAGCATAATCGTGGATAGTAATAGATCTAATTTTAAATTAAAACAGGCCTTGTAATACAAAAGTATGAACTATAGATACAGGTTTTAATATTTTTTCATATGAATCGCAAATCATATCTCATATTACAATTTCCGGTAGCTGTCCTTGTTTTAAAGTCCCGGTATTGTCGGCATGTTATTAGGGCGTACTAAAATAAATTACAAAACACACTGTCTTCAGATATCGATATGTTCGATTCCCCTTCCTCCCCTTCATTTACACAAATTGTCTTATTTATGCTTTCTTCTGGTGCACCAACCGGTGAAGATATCCCCGGCAGTTTCTTCTGCTAATGAAATACTTTATTTTGAAATATAGCGTTTAAAAAATATACCAATGTTAATTAATATTCATGACTTTTTGAGCCAGAAGATTATCGAGAAAACTATTTTGAATAAAAATGTCTGACATCAGTTATTCGAAAACTAATATTGTACTCATATAGGGTACTTACTTCGTTTTATCCTGGTAGAATTTCTAAAATTACTGAATATAAATCCTAATTTTGCAATTATTTCTTCTTCAGTAAATAATCCATCTACAACTTCTTCAAGCAGATCCACGTCATGTACAGAACTGTACCTGTGTGTTCGGCATGATTTCAGGCAAAATGGGTGAGCCCAAATAAAAATCCGAGGGTTATATGTCACCTTATGTTGCATTAGTAAACTAAGTTGAACCGTGCGCCGTATACGACAGATAGGCGGTATTATATAAAGTTTTCAATGAAATCAGATACGCGGTGTTGTACACTGGTTCAGTTACGCAGTATTTCTGAATTTTCTATGTTGCTTCAGATATGCGGTATTGTGTATGCCTCTTTTGCAAGGTCATGACTCAAAATTTCATCTTGACCGATATTTCATCATAAGTGCGCTATTTCAGTGATGCCAACAATATAAAAATGTAATTTTCACCAAAAGTGTCAGTTACGCGGTATTGTTTCTTAAGCGACGATATTGCTTTAATTTTTGATGCAGTTTTGTTTCTCATTTTGTTTTGTTGTTCTGTTGGTAGTAATGAAATAGCTGTTTCTGTATCGGTATCAATTACATTGATTTCTAGTGCTTCTTTAGTGTGGGGTTGGAAATTATGTTTGTATCCTAATTGTAATGTCTTGATTTCTTCTTTGTTCAGGTTAAGTTTGGTCAGGTTAAGTACTTTAGGGTAAAATTTCATGTTAGTTTTTGTGTCTTCTTGGCGTGGTTTTTGAGCCATAGTGTTTCTTTTCTCTTTTTCTTTCTCCTGTTTGAGTTTATTAATCTTTTTGTCAGTAATGCTGTATTTCTTTTCGATTTCTTGTTCTAGTTTTATGTCAATTTCTCTAAGTAGATCAGGCCATTCATTTCAAAATATAGGCTATAACTGGCTACTAACTGTAATTGTTTGCTTGGTTATTAAAAGTTTGTTTCTTCTTACAGAGAAACTTGATTTCATTGTTAACCCATAATTGTTTTTTGGCTTGTTTCAATGTTGTTCTTGCTGTGATGTTTTGAGTTTTTGTTTTAAGTTGCACATAAGTTAGTTTAATATTATGTCTAAGTTTTTGCATATTTTGTTAAATTTTGGTTTGCAATGGTTTTCAACAACTTGTGAACTTATTCACTATTTTAGTTTGGTGTGCTCTGTCAGTATTAATGAACTTCATTTTTCCTATACAGAGTACCCTGGTTTAAAATCATAAAATTATTTCTAGTTGAATTAGGCCTAATTTTCTTTTTTGCTTAATGATTCACTTATAGCATATAGCTTTATTCACTGACATTCACTACTGTGGTATGGCAATGTTAATTACCTTGTTGGAGTGCATTCAACCGCGTGAAGTGGCCATCTTCAACAACTGACTCCCATGATGCCACCGCTGTGGCTAGGAAGACATTTTTGAACGACTGTCGTAGAGTGCATGTGACTTGAATTGTAATTGTTCATTTAGGATGTTGGTGTTGTCTTGTGTGGTGTGTTTGTATATTTCATATTGTTCGAGTGTGTTGAGGGTATGACCTTTGTAGTTAATGTGTAGGATTTCCATGTCTGTATTGATGCAAACATAGAATTTAGCCTGTTTAATAAGACAATAACACTCAGGTGTCGGTTCCAGAGCTAAAGTCATATGAAAATAGATATCAATATAACTAAACCAACTAAAGAAATATCACAGAAATAAAGAGAAGCAAACGACAATCAACAATAATAATAAATAAAAAAAAAAAAAAAAAAAAAAAAAATTGTACTACCTTCTCTATGACGGTGCCTGGCTGCTCCCTCCTGTGTCAGCTATTTTTTTGATGTTCTTGTTCTCAGCCAGCCAATTTCTTCATCCTCTGGATTGTTGTTGTTGCTGTTAACACTTCTAATTCCATTGCCCTTATTGATTCCTCTTTCAGTATTGTTTTCGCTGCCTTTTTTTGTTGTTTTTGCCTTTGCTGCTGCTGTGGCCATTGTTGTTCCTGCTGCTGACGTCCTTCTTTCTAATGTCCTTGTTTTTACTGTTGCCATCTCCATTGTCCTGATTGCTGACCCTGATCTTGTTGGTTCTGCAACCATTGTCTTAGCTACTGCTGTCCCCATTATTATTGGCATGACAGCTGGGAGTCAAAGAGCACACCATTTCTTCTTGTCTGGTTATTCGTTCTAGTTCCACCTTGCTTCTCACTCAGGCATTTATTATTAATTTATCGAAGCACAAGAAAGATCTAGCCCCCTCCTTCTAACAAACTTGTCATGGTTGGTCCAAAATTTCCACTGTATAATGTTACGTTGATAAATCATATAAAAATTATCTTCGATGGATCCGTGTGTTGCACTTCACAACGTTTCAACCCGACCTCTGGTGATAATTTTTATATGATATATCTGCATAACCCCTCCTTCTAGCTTCAAACAAATGCTTCTTTAGGTGGTTGTTTTCTTTTCATACACTTTCACTTAATTCTTCACTTATGGCTACCCCTGTGCCTCTCAAAGAGCGAGCAGCATGTAACACTTTCTCTTTTTATTTAAGATTTGTTATTTTGCACAGGATAATTCTGGGACCATTTCCATTCCTCACCCTGTGTGCATACTGTATGTCATTTTCACTGATACCAATACCCGTTTGTTTATTAACATGTCGCACTATTGTTTCTTTGAGGTCCCAGCTTTCATTTTCCTCCTCCCTCACACCCTACAACACAATATTATTACGTCTAGATTGGTTCTTCATGTCACCCACCTTGTCTTGCAGTCACTTCAATGTGCCCATTTGCTTCCGTACCATTTCCAGTTCCTGTGCTCCATCAATTTATCCCATTTCCAGGGCTTTCTACACTTCTTGCATTTTATTGCCACATGCACAGAACTTACACAAAAACATGTCTGACCACCACAGGGGCTAGCTCAAGACTCCCAGGTGATTATTGTGATTGTTGTTCGCAATTGAGAAATTTATGTGCTTGAATTGAGGAGTTACTTATATCCAACTCCACTTGCAGATGACTGCTTTGTATGTATAGAAAAAATAGATAAATATATTTTTCTTTCTTCTTTTAGGAATGGACAGCCTATGCAACTTCTTCTGCTGCCTCGCTTATCCCAATAGACTGTCTGTTCTTGAAATTAGTTTTGTATCTTCAGAATCCAAACAATCTGAAAGATTGCAGGTAATCTAATGCTTTGACTGCTAGAAGAGTGCCAGTGAGAACAGTGAAGATGTCATAAATGATATAACTAGAGGAATATGCATGCCATCAACTAATCTAAGAATTATTTCTCAGGACTTGTACATATGTACTGTTTTAAATAATGGTTCTTTGTTCTGATACAATTATCGTAAGCTTGAAAGGTGCATTTCCTGGAAGAATACATTACATTGGCATTCTTAGAATTTCAAACTTCTATAGTAAACTAGAGAAATGTTAACTTTTAACAATGAGAAATTTGTATTACGTAGAGTCTCTGCGTTTCCTATAAAGCAGAGATACAGCTCTTGAAAAACAAGATGAAACTTACCTGGTGTAATATAGAAGAACAAACTCTTGAAATTCGCTCAGCGTCCACAGGAGGGTGCCATGGCTGTTGAAGTATACCTTTTGAAAATGGTAGCGACGGTTGCTGAAACTAGTACAGGTAAACTATATCACAAGTGAAGTTTAGTGTTAATTTCAACTCCATATATAATTATTGTATTAACTTGATGAACTTTCTTCAGGAAGCTTCATTCTAAACTGGATTTTCTGCTTTTATTGAAAAAAATCTTTTGGTCTAGGATTTACCGAAATCGAAGAGGTTGAACACCAGTGTTATAGGGGGATTTGCTGTTGTGACCATATGTGAATAACCCAATTCGTGAACAAGTGGAGTAGTTTGAATATTGAATTAGCGTTGTTTAGAATGGGATGTTTTTAAATGGAGAGGAGTTTGCTTCCTCGAATTTAAAAAGAATTAGTAGTTATTATTGCAGAATTTTAATGCAGTCTGTAAAACAGCAGTTTTGTTAATCAATTTGTCTGTATTGGCACCATTCACCAGCATTTTCTGGAATCTTTCCTACCCTAGAGCGACAAGCAATTGAACTGGTATTTGTTAAAACTGCAAAAATCATAGAAACTAAACTTCTGGAAAATTAAAAAAAAACAAAAACTGTTTTAAATTCCAAGTACTCGATGAAAGGCATTTTTTTTTATCATTTCATGATACAAGGGCTGGTCAATAAGTAAGGTCTCCAGCACTCTAGCCCGGAGGAGAGAGTTGGCGCCACTGCCATGTCCCGTTATCTCCCCTCTTTCAAACAAGCCATTGCTGCAGCCGCCGAACCTTTTAGTCTCCGAGATAGAGCTGTTTGAAATGGATCTCCCGATTTCCATCCCTGCCAAGTGCGGCCTCCGCGAAGTCATACGGTTTCTTACTGCAAAAAAGTTCCGCCAATTGAAATTCACAGACTGCTTTGTGAAGTTTATGGAGAGGGATGTATGGGTATAAAAAATGTGCATAAATGGGTTCGTGAGTTTAAACAGGGCCGGACAAATATTCATGATAGGAGACTAACAACAGCTGTCACAGATGAGATGGTCGCAAAAGTTGATGAATTGGTGTGACAAGATCAATGCATCATTACTCGTGAACTTTGTTTATTGCTTGCTTCCTGACATTTCTAAAGGTTCCATACAGACCATTTTGAGTGATAAATTGATGGTCCATAAGGTTTGTGCGAGGTGGGTTCGCGGAGACTGCACTTGGCGGGTACAGAAATCGGGAGATCCATTTCAAACAGCTCTATCTCAGACACTAAAAGGTTCAGCGGCTGCAGCAATGGCTCGTTTGAAAGAGGGGAGATAATGGGACATGGCAGTGGTGCCAACTCTCTCGACTAGCTTGGGCTAGAGTGTTGGGGACCTTACTTATTGACCAACCCTCGTATGTCTTCTGAATGTTCTGTTAATAAATTTCAGACTAATGTTTTAACAAATACTGTTTGATTACATTATTATCATTCAACTCTGTATTGGTCTTGAATGGTTTTATTAGCAAGGGTATAGAAATGCAATGTTTATTCTGCTTCTGTACGTCTTAATACATTTTGATCACACATTTAAGAGAATTATGTTTAATAATTTGTACTGTATGTAGAGATTGGAATTTTTCGGTGAGTTGAAAGCACTGTATGCTCAAATGTAAAAATTGGGACGTTCAAATGTGAAAATCGATGATTTGAGAAAGGGGTGGGGCAAACATCAGGAAACATGAACATAAATTATGATGAGTAGCAGAACAAAATTTAATCAATGCACACAAAACAGGTCTAGTTTCCATAACAAACATGATGAACGTCTACAAAATGAACATCTCAGCCTTCAAAATGAATTTCTGAGAGCAGAGAGTTATTTTCTCGCCGCAGGCAGTGACGCTTGTCTGTTAGTACATTGTTATAACTTTGGGGGGGGGGGGGAAACATTCAAAATCTGCATTAGCACATGGCATCCAAATTGCCTTCAACACACACTGCGCAAAGTCTGGGTGTGTTAGGGTCATCCCTCCCAACATTGACACCAACTCCACTTTGCTTTCCCCCGGATTTTGTTTGTCACCAAGCACTGGAGTTCTTTGTAACCTTTTGCAGTTTCACACTCTTACAAATTAGAGCAGAAACTTACCTTCTTGACACGTTTAATCAAACCCTGTGAAACGTACATTGACACAATCTCTTGATAGAGGGTGCACAAAGTTTATAGTGGCAGTGGATTTCTTATAAGAAAGTACTTACTTTGAATTCCGTCGGGTTTGTCCTTTCTGTGCATAGTTCCTCTATCTCACGAGCTATTTTGCTCAGCATTTCACACGAAGCCACCTCAGGGTTGTATCCTTAACTACTGGGTTATTAATATTTACCAAAAAAACACACATACGTATTGATATACAAAACACTTTGGATTTATTTATGAAACTTCCTTCAGTATACTTTTGTCGATGGGGTCTTCAATGTTTGTGCATAATACTGTAATGTGCATAATTCCTGGAGCCTTAATTGAATCGCTTATTGCAGAAACCACCTAAGTGCACTTTTTAAAACTGTTGGGAAAATAAAAAAAACTGTGTGGCAGTATAAGGTGAAGTCTGACCTCCTCCTAATTTTTTTAAATGAAACTTGAATGTGCTAGAAACGTGTAGTAAACATGAAATAATTTTTAAAAATTTTAAATGCTATAAACAATTTTTTTAAACATTGCACTTAGGTTGTTTCTGAAATAAACAACTTTTCCTGTTAGTTTCTGTAGCAATTTTTAAAAAAAAAACATCTAATTGTTTAATATATGGACGTTTTAATATGAAAGGTTAAGTAAATAACACCGTTCTATCTATCAACATTTAATAGACATCAGTTAATGAACCAGAAAATAAAAATTTGAACAACAAAAGTCTTTCTGGCTTTATTCTGCCTCTGGCATATCCTCGGCACGTTCTCTCTCGGTTGTTGGCCATTGAATGATGCTTTCATAAAAGTCTTCATAACCAATGGTGTAGTCCATTAATTTTTTCAAGTCTTCAACTTTCTTTTTGTTGATTGGAACCTAAAACCAAAAATTGCATTGTGCAGAACCCAGTAAAAGTTTATAAAGTTATTATAGGCCACAAGATGTTGTTTTAACTTGATCAATAATTTTATATCCCTTTAATAATATTATTGTAATCAACTTACCTTCCCCAAAGGATAAGCCTTCTCGGAAGGTAGTTCAGGTGGGCTGTCAGTTTTCAGCAGTGCGAAAGTAGATGAAAATCTTCCATCAAACGCCTTTGCTACAACTTGTCCTGGAGTATCTTTAGAGTACAGAAACTGTTAACTGTTTGTAACTAGAAACCTTGAATGACTCCTTACGTTACGTTAGGAGGTACTTCCCTGCCTGATGTTTCATTAGAGTTTGTTAGTTTCTTGTACGATGTAGGCCACCATTGTTTAAAACTTACAACATCGTCCGAGGTAAGATGATAAATGGTAAAACGTCCAGACACACTTGCCTTTAAGATGAGTTCAGCATACTCATCTGGAGTATAAATTCTGTCCACCTTCCTCAAGAGCCGTTTAATACTCCCAAAATCCCTGTCACAAGGCGAAAAAGAGTGCCCACGGACGGGAAAGTTGTGCGTAATCGTCTCAAAGCGACCTCTGTCACAGAGATTCAATAAGAAACGCACAACTGTGTGATTCTTATTTTGGCCCGTTGGCCCATCACTAAACAATATGAGGTGCTTGACATTAGATGGAATTTCAGTGTCAAAATAATGTAGCAGCATAGAACAGACTTCATCTGGACCTTTGTTCGCTTCTCCCTCATGGTACACATACAGTTTCGAACGATTAGTTTTTAAGTCATGTATTGAAAAAACATTTAACCAGAGTTGCCTCATATAAAACACCTCCTGTACAGGTATATGCGGCAAAGGTAGGTTTTGCATAAAGTCAAATGCCAAAGCCACAGTGTTATCATCTTTGTTCTGAGTCGCTTCTTTCATAGCTGAATAATATTTTTTGGATCTTCTGTTATGCACAACCATTTCAGCTGCTACATTCATCTTAGCGTTTCGACTCAAAGCTTTGTCTTTCAATTTTACAGATAATCTCTCACAAGTTGAGCAAACGTCGACTTGTGGCCGACCAAAAGAATATGAGAAGTTCTCTTTGAAGTATTTGTAGTAGAAATTGTAATTAACTTTGTCTTTTAGATCAGGGTTATCTAGAATGAACATATTGTGCATTTTTACAACATCAAGTCGTGCATCAAGGTATTGTTTGGGTTTTCCCCCATAATGGGTTACTTTCACATCAAACTTCTCAATATGATTATGAATGAGTACACAAATTTCACCTGGAACACAGTTCCCACTTTGTGACTTCCCCCTCATGTCCACTGGGCTTTTATGAAGAAGAGAACATTTATTGATTCTCTTAATTCTGTTGTCTGAAATGCCAAAAACTTGCAAGAAAACATTTCTACATACTTGAGTTAGAACACCATTCAGTTTTAAGTTGTATTTATAAGAGTGTGATTTTTTGATCTTAGGAAATTCATCAATAGGCATGTCAGGGTTTTCTTGAATTTCATCATGAGCTTGTTCTTTTACGTTAGGTTTTTTATGCCTTCGTTTTACTGGCATAACCTCAACCAAAGTTTGTAAGTAGGTGTCTTGAGTGTTTTTACTGTCCAAAGAATAAAAATGATTCCAGAGTTCCTGTATAGTTTCGTCAGTAAGTTTTAAATGACATTTAAAGTTATACATACAGTTTACATTGTTCGGCGGGGCTTTCTGGGGGACCTCTTTTCCTTTGTGGGACACGTACCTCAGTCCTTGTACTCTAGCATCCCGGACAACATTCCGCTTGTATTTTTCTTCATGTCTCACTCCACGTTTACGCTTAGGATTAGGTTCATCTTCTGAACTGTCAGACATGGTTTAAGAACTAAACACTATGTAATAATCACTAAATACACTACAGTGCGCCCGAGAACAGTCTCCGCAGTTGCTATTTGCTCGAGAGAGGGCTAGCTGCAGCAGTTACGTTGGCAACACGAGCTTTTTATAAAAACAAAACCGCCAGCTGTGTATGCAGGCAGGCAGAGGTCATTGTCACTTTATCATGGGTGCATTGTCTAATTACTAATCAGTACATATTGCAGTGTGCAAGCATTTAGATGAATATTGTGACAGCACTTCCAGCACCTGCAATGATCGGCTGTGGTGAGTGCCAACTTAACTGCTGCAGCTAGCTGCCTCTCCAACAAGTAGCCGCTGCAGAGACTATTCTCGGGCATACTGTATTATTTCCACTACAAAAACACACTCGACCACTCCGCCCGTCTCAACACAACAACAAACTCAGTAAAACAAATTAAGAGGCACAAAACAGGTTATCCTAACAGGGCCACCAACCGTCATGAGTGGAAGAATGAATTTACCGCAGAAAGAAACCTAAGCGACGGCGCTTGGGTTCTTTCTAAAATAAACACATTATTTACACAGCTGCCTAATAGCATTGCTTATATGGAACATAGGTTGTTTCTGCAAAAAACGATGTATTTATCTTCGGAGAGTAACATCCCGCCAAAAACTCCATTTTGATAAAAGTGTCACTTAGGTGGTTCTGAATAAACGATTCAATTAATCATATTTAATATTACTTAACTGCATGTCTGACGTGGCACATTCACAAATACCGTACAATAATACAGACAAGTCTGTCTAATATGTATGGCCAACCGTGGACTTGGTGCTGCAGAATAAACTATTATTTCTTGTACTGTAAATAATTTTATGATGCGCAATTATGCAAGCATCCTACCTTCTTCGAGGCCATGATCCAGGAGTT